>JALMGF010000002.1:268257763-268287763 GCA_023333645.1 Sceloporus occidentalis
GATTCAAAATGACCTGAACAGACTAGAAAACTGGGCCACAGCTAACAGAATGAACTTCAACAGGGAGAAATGTAAGGTACTGCACTTAGGGCAGGAAAATGAAATGCTCAGATATAGGATGGGGGACTCCTGGCTGAATGAAACTACATGTGAAAGGGATCTAGGAGTCCAAGTAGACCACAAGTTGAACATGAGTCAACAGTGCGATGCAGCAGCTAAAAAGGCCAATGCGATTTTAGGCTGCATCAATAGAAGTATAGTGTCTAGATCAGTGGTTCCCAACCTTTCTAATGTTGTGACCCTTTAATAAAGTTCCTCATGTTGTGGTGACCCCCAACCACAACATTATTTTTGTTGCTACTCCATAATTTTAATTTTCTTACTGTTATGATTCGTATTTTCATTGTTACAAATTGAACATAAGTAAAGCATAGTGATTAATCACAAAAATAGCCTCAGGGAATGGCAATGGCAAAGCCCCTCTGAAGAAACCTGTCCAGAAATTCCCATGATAGGTTTGCCGTGAGCCTTCGGCAAGAAGCCACACTCTCTCAGCCTCAGAGAATGGCAATGGCATTCCCTTCTCCTTTTGTGTCATGTCTTTTTAGATTGTAAGCCTGAGGGCAGGGAACTGTCTATTATCCCCTCTGTTGTAAGCCACCCGGATTCCCAGTGATTGGGCGGCATATAAATAAATCATATTATTATTATTATTATTATTATTATTAAATCAATCTCATGTATAAGTATTACCTTTTGCCTGATGTTACATTGCAGCTTACTTTCCTTGTTTTTGTCTGTATTGGTTGAACTTGTTTCAGACTTCTGGTTTGGATTGGAGTGAGGTACCATGTTTCCTATTTTTGTTGGATTTACTGCAAAATCTTGTGATCTTCCAACTTCTCTGTCATGCCATGGAAAGCAAGCAGGTTCCCTTTTCACATTTCAGCTGTGTCTTCCAATTGAGGCTTGTGTGGCGCACTGGTTGGTTAACCAGTGGGAATCTGATCTTCTCTTTCTTCTTCCGCTGCTGTTTCTTCTCTGGACTTTATGTTATTTTTGGGAAATATAATTTGGTTTTAATTTGGTTCTCTTGTAATGTTTCTGGATGTCTAGTCCCATCTGTGCCGTTTCTGCTGTGCGACGGGCCATCTTCCGAAGCCTGGAGTGGGGGAAAGGGGGTTAAAGAATTCCAGAAGTCCTTGTGCCAAGCCTGGGTTAAAAGGACAGAGATGGAGGCGGCCAGACAGACCCCTTGCAACAGAACAAGTGGGCCGTGGGCCTTGGGCAAGAAGCCACACTCTGAATCACTGGTCTAGATCAAGGGAAGTAATAGTGCCACTGTATTCTGCTCTGGTCAGGCCCCACCTGGAATATTGTGTCAAGTTCTGGGCAAAACAATTCAAAAAGAATGTTGAGAAACTGGAGCGTGTCCAAAGGAGGACGACAAAAATGGTGAAGGGTCTGGAAACCATGAAGCCCTATGGGAGCTGGGGATGTTTAGCCTGGAGAAAAGAAGGTTAAGAGGTGATATGATAGCCCTGTTTAAATATTTGAAGGGATGTCATATTGAGGAGGGAACAAGCTTGTTTTCTGCTGCTCCAGAGACTAGGACCCGGAGCAATAGATGCAAGTTCCAGGAAAAGTGATTCCACCTCAACATTAGGAGGAACTTCCTGACAGTAAGGGCTGTTCGACAGTGGAACACACTCCCTCAGAGTGTAGTGGAGTCTCCTTCCTTGGAGGTCTTTAAGCAGAGCCTAGATGACCATCTGCTGGGGATGCTTTGATCTGGATTTCCTGCATGGCAGGGGGTTGGACTGGATGGCCCTTGCGGTCTCTTCCAACTCTATGATTCTATGATTCTATGAGGACAAAAACCTTCATAAAACAAGTGGTGTGCCTCACAAATATGTTGGTGTACATCACACTTATGCCTTCTCACAGTGCAGAAATAATCCAGTTTGAGACCACTTTAACTACCCTGGCTCAGTGCTAAGGAATTCTGGAAATTGTAGTCTTGTGAGACATTTAGCCTTCTCTGTCAGAGAGCTCTGGTGCCACAATAAACTGCAGTCCCCAGGATCGCCTAGGACTGAGCCATAGTCTAGCACTCAAGCCACTACACCAGGAGTAGCGACTAAGAGAGCTCTCTCTCGTGTCCTCACTGGACGAGCCTGTGATGATGGCAGGACCAAGAGAAAGCCTTCTCCTGAAGATCTTAGGGCTCTGGTAAGTTCAAATGGGGAGAAATGGTTTCTCAAAGAGTCTGGACCTAAGGCATGTAGGGTTTTATAAGTCATGACCAGCACTTTGAATTGTGCCCGGAAATGAACTGGTAACCTTATAACTGGCCCCGGTCAGAATTCTGACTGCGGCATTTTGAACCCGCTGAAGTTTCCGAAGTGTATACCCCCAGCACCCCTCCAATGTCACCCCTGCCTGTTAGCAGGTTTGCAGCCTGTTGTTGGATTGACCACAAATAACCACAAATAAATAGCAACCAAAAGCAAACCAAGCTTGAGCAATCCCTAGAAGCCAAAACAATGAAACTGAACCCATCGTACTTTGGACACATCAAGAGTAGACATGGCATACTGGGAGAGGAGAAGACAATAATGCTGGGGAGATTTTAAAGGCAGTACAAAGAATAAGGCATGCACAGCACTCAACAGCAAGAAGCAAGGATGTTTGGTTAGGAATGGTCAAGAAGGTGATGCCACCTAGAGGAAGAAAAGCTGATATGCAAGGTATAATATGCACATTACAGACTGGGAAGAGTTTTTCTTCACAGCTAGTAAAGAGGAAAGTGATGGTGATAGCACAGTAGGAGAGTAGATGTTTGGTGTTATGCCACGGAGAACTTTTTCTCTGTATGAGGAATGCTGCACTGAAGTGGAAGGAAGACCCAGACCAGACAGAGCAGTGGATGAGGACAGGCATGCTGCATGAGAATAAGTGTGTTATTATACAGTACAGTCAGCAAATCTGTCCATCTATCTATCTTTAGTTTTTTTGTGGGCTTTTTGGGCTATGTGGCCATGTTCTAGAAAAGTTTATTCCTGATGTTTTGCCAGCATCTGTGGCTGGCATCTTTAGAGAATGCTGTCATGGAAAAGAATTGGGTATATATACTGTGTGACCCTCTTCAATTCAGCCAACCACAAGACAAAGTGAAAAGAGAATGGAAAAGCATGCAGAAAAGCAGAAAACAATGAGGAGACAAGCTCCTCATGCTCTAGGAGGGTCAACTGTTTATTCAGTGTTAAGTTTTGGCCGCAACGAGAAAGGCCTTCTTCGGGGGCTGGAAAACAAACACAAATACACATATATTATAATCATTTCAAAAACAGGACAACACTTTTGAAGAATATGTAGAATTTTGATATGGATAATATAGGTTTTATTTTAATGGTATAGTTCATTGAGCGTTGTCCTGTCTTTTTAATAATTGTTATATACGTCCATTTGCGTTTGTTTCCAGTCCTGAAGGAGGCCTTTCTTGTTGTGACCGAAACACGTTAGCCCTTTTTCACACTGAATAAACAGTTGACCATCTTAGAGCACAGGGAGCTTGTCTCCTCATTGCTTTCTGCATTTTATATAAGTGACACCATTTTACTACACCATTCTATTTAATGGGACTTGAGCATCCATGGATTTTGGTATCTACAGAGTATCTACAGAAACAAACCTCAGTGGATAGGAAGGGCACACTGTACTTCATGGGAGGACCACTCCGATCTTGCTTCACCTTAAGACCACCCATTTTTTGTTACCTGATCCTTTTAAGTGCAGATCATAGAATCATAAGAGTTGAAAGAGACCCCAAGGACCATCCAGTCTAAACCGATTCTGCCACTCCCGACAGATGGCTATCCAGCTTCTTTTAAAGACCTCCAACAAAGGAGACTCCATTACACTCCAAGGCAGCGTGCTCCACTGTCAAATAGCTTTTACCATCAGGAGGTTCTGTCTAATGTTTAGGCGAAATCCCTTTCCCTGTAGTTGGAATCCATTGCTTGCTCTGTGTCCTAGTCTCTGGAGCAGCAGAAAACAAGCTTGCTCCATCCACATGGCTGAACCTGCAGCCTTGTATGTGCACCCCTGCCATGCCCAAATGTGCTCTGCCATAGGGCTATGGCCTCTCCTGTACTGAGACAGACTGTGAAGGCAGAAAAATAAAGCTTATGTTTTCATTAGGGCTTCATCTTACATCATTCCCCCACCTAGCATGCCCAACAACTGTGCACTGAGCAATGCAGGGAAAGCCCCATACTTTCCCTACCTCTATCAGGCCAGAATGCACAGGGAAGCCATTGAAATGTATAAACACTTGGACAACCTGAACAGGAAAGAAGAAACTCTTAAAGTGACCAAAGTTTGGCTGCCGGTCTTGAAAAACACCAAAATCAAGACCCAGCAAATGTAAATGAAAACCAATCAGGGTGAGGGGGGTTTCCCAGCAGATGCATGGCAGGGGGTTGGACTGGATGGCCCTTGTGGTCTCTTCCAACTCTATGGTTCTATGATTCTATGATGGATCATGAATTCAATAGACCCCCTGAGGCCTTGCCATTGGACAACAGAACAATACACAGATTAACATGCAAGTCGCTTCCTCTCAGCCAACAGTATATATACCCCACTCTCTTCCATGACAGCATTCTCTGAAGATGCCAGCCACAGCTGCTGGTGAAACGTCAGAAATAAGCTCTTCCAGAACATGGCCTCATAGACCAAAAAAGCCACAAAAAACCTTTCCTACTTATGTTTTTAACCCCTATGTAAATACTGCTTTCAAAAGGCCTGGGAGTTGTAGTCCAGACTAAAAAAAGTTTCCCATGCTTTGTTGTTAAACTATAGTAGCTGCTATAAACACCTTGCTTCAACCAGGGGCCCAGAAGCTACAGAAGGATACAATTTCCAAAAACAACAGTCTCCCCCTGAGATTCCTCCCTTTTCGGTCTGAGGAATGGAGAAGAGAGTCCAGGCCTTGAGATCTGGGGGACGATTTTCTGCAAAATGCTAAAAATGGGGAGGGGACCAAAAGGAGAGGTAAATAGAGGACAACACCTTGTTTGGGAAAGAGTATTTGTTTTTTAAAAATTTAAAACATTGCACAGAGGCTCTGCAGCCTATTTGGTGGATTCTCAGAAGCTTTTGGGGCTGCATTTACACTGCAGAAATAATGCAGTTTGACACCACTTTAACTGCTATGGCTCAATGCTGTGGATTCCTGGGATGTGTAGTTTATTGTAGCACAGAGCTCTCTGACAGAGAAGGCTAAATATCTCGCAAAAACTACAGATCCCAGAATTCCATATTGCTGTGCCATGGCAACTAAGGTGGTGTTGAACTGCATTATTTCTGCTGTGCAGATGCAGCCTAGGAGATGCTATTCATCCTCTTTTCTGGGCAGAAAAGGGACAACTCTGGAAGGGGAAAGAGCCACAGAAAGCCTTAGGAGCCCCTGTTCTAGGAGAAAAGGCTCCTAGTTTTCTGAGGCCATTGGCTTATAGGCCCAAGTGAGTACTGTATATACTCATGTATGAGTCTAGAAATTTAGGTTTAAAAACTGACCCAAATAACCTGAGTCAATTTATCCATGGGTCTATGTAAGTACTGCATTTCAATGCATGTGTGTGTGTGTATAGAAGTAGAAGGGGGTCAGTGCTTCTAGGGCAGATTAAACTCTTGCCTTTCACCATAGTGAAAGGCAAGAGTTTAATCTGCCCTAGAAGCACTGACCCCCTTCTACTCTCTCATCCATCCAGCCTTTAGTATATGCACTAATAGTTGTTATGCCTGCTGGAATTTTGTAAGTTCTTTGGAATTGTTTTCCTTTACTTCATCTTTTACATCCTTTATTATATGTGCCTAAGTTTTACTCTCAACTTTTCCACGGGTCATATCAAAATCCACAATTTTGGCCCCAAAACTTGCCCTTGGCTTATATATGAGGTCGACTTATAGTCAAGTATATACAGTAATTAGTAGCCACAACAAAAACAAAACTTATATAATCAGCTTTCTTCGCAGAAGATGCTTGAGCAAAGAAAGAGCTCACCAACAGGTTCCTCTTATGTCTGCCATCCGATAACATTTCCAAGTGTTTCCCATGCAGCCCTGTGGTGAACAGACTTACAAACCAGCCAAAGGCCATACGCTAATCAGGAGCTGGCTGGGGCAATTTGAACTTTCCATGTGGCAGTTGGTTTTGTCGGTTGGAATTTTGACAGTTGAGAGGACAGATAGGGTTCTGTGGAGTCCAGTGAGTGGACATAGTTTTATGAGGTCCAGAAGGGAACTGAGGTTTAAGTCCAGTGTGAGGGGCTTACAACCTGATAGATACTCCGAGTTAGGTGTCTGTGGAGTCCAGGAATAGACAGTGTTCTGGGAGTTCCAGAGGGAACTGTTAGTTAGGGTTTGGCGATAGACCAAGAAGGTTCTCTTAGGCCCAGAGAGGGACAGCCAAATATTAGGAGTTTGAAAGTGGGAGACTCTGTGGGAACCAATCTCTGAAAGAGGGTTATGGTTCTATATGATCCTGAGGGGTTAATAGCCTGTGTGGCAGAGTTTTCAATAAGAATACAAAGTTTCTTCTGTAACTAAGTAATAAAGGCCCGATACAGACAGGCCAAAATAAAGCTGCTTCAGGTCACTTTGGAGGTATGCTGTTTAAATGATGCATGCACCCTAAGAATCCAGAAGCTGCGCTAAAGCTGTGCTCAGTCCTTAGGACTGGATCGTGGCTTTGGCGTGGCTTCCGTACACTTAGGACGCATGCATCATTTAATAATAATAATAATAAAGTTTTTATTTATATCCCGCACCTTCCTTCGATCAGGGCGGCTTACAGTATAAAATTTCAAAGAACAATACATACAATAAAATCCAAAATACATCACATATAAACAGTAATAAAAAATACAGGCAAAAAAGCCCTAAAGCCCTTCCTCTTGGCCACGAAAGAGGAGGGAGGCCCACAGGATTTTTAATCGGGGAATGCCTGTTGGAACAGGAAGGTCTTCAAATCCTTCCTGAATTGGGCCAGGGTGGTAGTCGAGCGGAGCTCAGTGGGCAGCGTATTCCAAAGGGCTGGGGCAGCAGTGGAAAATGTCCTCCTTGTGGTGGAGGACAATCTAGCCCCAGGCACCTTCAGTAGCTGCTGCCCAGATGTCCTGAGGGTGCGAGGTGGAATGTACGGGGAGAGGCGGTCCTTTAGGTAACCTGGACCCAAGCCATTTAGGGCTTTATAGGTAATAACCAACGCCTTATATTGGGCCCGGAAGCGGATAGGCAACCAATGGAGATCTTTCAATACCGGTGTTATATGGCTGGTCCTGGGAGCACCAGTGACCAGCCGGGCTGCCATGTTCTGAACCATTTGCAGCTTCCGAGTTTGATATAAGGGTTGCCCCATGTAGAGTACATTGCAGAAATCCAATCTCGAGGTTACCAGAGCATGTACAACAGTTTCTAGGTCCCTCTGGGCCAGGTATGGGCGCAGCTGGCGAATCAGCCGAAGCTGATAACAGGTGCTCTTGACCGTCGCATTCACCTGAGCAGTCAGGTGAAGCGACGAGTCAAGAAGCACCCCCAGACTGCGCACGGAGTCCTTCACAGGGAGCGTGACCCCGTTCAGGACAGGTGGAACCACCGCCATTCCTGGACCAGGGGAACCTATAACTAGTACCTCCTTTTTCTCTGGATTCAATTTGAGTCGGTTTTCCCTCATCCAGCCCATTACTGACTCCAGGCACGCCACGAGAGGAGAGACCCCATCCCCAGTCACTGCATCAGTTGGAGACATAGAGAAAATGATTTGGGTGTCATCAGCGTACTGATAACCCCGCGCCCCATGTCTCTGGATGATCTCTCCCAGCGGTTTCATGTAAATGTTAAATAGCATGGGAGACAGAATGGCCCCTTGAGGGACCCCGGTTTTAAGGGGCCTCTCGTCAGAGCACACGTCTCCCAGCTGCACCATCTGGGACCTCCCAGAGAGGTAGGACCGGAACCACTGCAGCGCAGTGCCCCCGATTCCCACCTCTGCCAGGCGTCCCAGAAGGATACCATGGTCTATGGTATCGAAAGCCGCTGAGATGTCCAAGAGCACCAACAGGGACACGCTTCCCCTGTCAATGCCCAGACGGAGATCATCGACCAAGGCGACCATGGCTGTCTCAACCCCGTAGCCCGCCCGGAAGCCAGTTTGAAATGGGTCTAGATAATCCGTTTCATCCAAGACCGCCTGAAGCTGGATTGCAACCGCTCTCTCGATCACCTTTCCCAAAAATGGTAGCAGCGAAACAGGCCGATAATTATTATGAACCAGGGGGTCGAGGGAGGGCTTTTTTAGAATAGGTTTTACTATGGCCAATTTCAGTTGTGATGGAAATTGCCCATCCCTCAAAGATGTATTAACTATCTGGCGTAACAAAGTTGTTACCGCCGATCCCCCCTGGGCCGCTAACCACAAGGGACAGGGATCGAGAGAGCAGGTTGTCTTCCGAACACTTCCGAGGATCTTGTCCACATCCTCGGTACTTACCGACTCAAACCGATCTAGTTTAATAAAGTCCACGGAGGCTCCGGACACCTCTACCTTAGGTTCTGCTAAAATGTCGGCGTTCAGACCTTCGCTTATCCGAGAGGTTTTATCCGCAAAAAAGTCGTTAAATAAGTCACAGCAGGCCTTAGTAGGTTCAAGGATCTGGTTCTGAGCGGGAGGGAGCTGAGTTAGCTCCCTGACCACCCTGAACAACTCTGCCGGACGCGACTCTGCGGACGCAATACGAGCACCATAGAACAAATTCTTTGCTGCTCGTATTGCCTCTCCGTAGTCCTCTAACAGTTGGTCTAGGAGAGCCTTGTCGTCTAAGCAAAGGTGTTTCCGCCAACGGTACTCTAGCCGTCGCAGTGACCGCTTCCTTGCCCGGAGATCTTCCGTATACCAGGGCTTGCATTTGGAAGCGGGCCTGAGAGGGCGCTTAGGAGCGATACTGTATATAGCCCTTGAAAGACCGGTATTCCAGATAGCGGTGAGGGCATCAACAGAGTCGCCGTCGCTTCCAACCATGGACCCCTCTAAGGCTTCCTGGAACCTTTTGGGTTCCATCAGCCTTTGAGGTTGGACCATCCTAACTGGTCCGCCACCCCCGGGGGGGATCTGGGTAGAGACCTTGATTTTCGCCTCTACCAGGAAATGATCCGTCCATGACAGGGGGGAAACATTAGCTATTTCCACCCACGGATTCTCCGCCTCCGAACAGAAGACCAAATCGAGAGTATTACCTGCATAAACAGCATACCTCCAAAGTGACCTGAAGCAGCTTTATTTTGGACTGTCTTTATGGGGCCTAAGAAAGACTAAAACAGCAACATCGTATCCATAACACACTGTTCAGTTTGTTTTATAATAAACTTTTATTATTGTTTGACAAACCACTTGGTCTGAGTTTTGAAACACAAAACATGCTACAGTACTAAATACTAAGAGTCCAGAGTGGTCATCACATATATTTTGGTGGCAGCAGTGGGGTAAAAGGCCCAGAGTGCTGTCATCAATTAAACTTAGCGGTAGGACATAAAAAGTGCATCACAAGCCCTCCTGCTAATTTTGTTAATTTTAACAACTCTTGCAAGCCTACACTCATCCCACACTTTAGCTTTTTCTGATGCTCTTCCTACAGACTGTTTCTGCCCATTTGATTGATTGAATGAGGGGAAAAAAGTCTGGCTGTGTTAGGTTAACACCCTTCAGCTGTAAAATTGTCACAATTGTGGTAAGCAAACTTCAAAAGAATTTGCTACATTATCAGTACAGTTATCTGTAAGCAAAGAGGCGCAGTGATGTAGCTCAACCATGGGGAAATTGTGGAGCTTGGCATGGTTGCTTATTGGGAATTGCAGTGCCCAGAATTCTCTAGCCAGGATGGTCAGCTGAGGAATTCCAGGAGCTGGTGTCCCAATAAATAATACATTTATTTATTTATTGCACTTATACCCTGCCTTTCTCCCAAAAATGGGATCTAAGGCAGCTTTAATAAAAATTACAAAGATGGTCCTAGTGGTCCCTTCCAACTCTACGAGTCTACGAATTGCATTTTGAGATTTTATGAGATGGTGCAGTGTGGCATAGCGGTTTGAGTGTTGGACTATGACTCTGGAGACCAGGGTTCAATTCTCAGATCAGCCACGAATCCCACAAGGTGACCCTGGGCTAGTAACAGGCTCTCAGCCTCAGGGAAAGGCAATGGAAAACCTCCTCTGAATAAATCTTGCCAAGAAAAACCCACAATAGCTTCGCCTCAGGATCACTGTAAGTTAGGAATGACTTGGGGGTCATTGAGACATCTTTTATTTAGCGCAACAATGTGAATAATCTCAACACATTCACACTGTGAAACTGCATCGAGGCACATCTCTGCAAGTTCCAATGCTCAGACATGCAAGCATTCAAATAAAGATAGAGGCGAATATGCGAGTGCATTCTGAACATGTTACAAGACATGCAGAGTTTTATCCCAGATTTTTTTGGTTCTATGCACACCAGTTATTCACACTACTGATGATGTAAATCTTTATAAAAACTTGGAGGGCAACTCAATATCCTGGATTAAGAGGGTTTTTTGGCAGCCCTCCCACAAGACTTAATTTGGGTGCATTTGGGATGTGTGTGAACAACAGAGATTCAACCCAGATTCATCCTGGATTATTTTCACTGTATAACCCCTTGAAAGCACACAACAACAACAGAACCTGTATCCCCAATCTGTGCAAAATTGGATGCCCACTGACCCAAGACCAAGCCAGTAGAGGGCAGTGGGTGAACACATATTGGAGTGATAAGAAAAGCCACTTGTCAGACAGATGGGTAAACAGGCAATCTAGCTTTCCCTGGAAAGACTTGGCATTCAACACAAAACTGCCCTCACACCTCCTTGTACTCATTGAAAAAAGGGGGACGCACTTACTGAACAGTGAACTAGTGTGAGTTCAATATAGCTCACAGTTCTTGTGGGAAATTTCTAATCCATACTTTTTTGTGGGTTTTTTGGGGCTATGTGGCCATATTCTAGAAGAGTTTATTCCTGACGTTTCACCAGCATCTGTGGCTGGCATCTTCAGAAGCCTTTGGCTTCGTAATTTCTCTTCCAGTTTGGTAAAAAAACTCAATTATTTTCTGAATCTCTTACAGAAACAAAAAAGGCGGTCTCTGCTCAAAGGAATAGCATTCGTTTGCTACTGCTGCGGTTTCAGTTAGAGTGTTCTCACCAAACCCATGTCAAATCTCCGTGTCAAGTTTTCTACCACAACGCTTGAATGTTGTGCCACCTACTGTCCACACGTTGTGGGTTTCTAGTTACCTTGTGGGTTGTAGTTGTGGGTGTGCAGTTAATAGGGGAGAAACCCTTGCCCATTATTGTCATCTTTCCTCAAAACTCTGCACTCCCTTGGTGCTGTTAATGCGCCAGAAACCATGTGCTGCATAGTTTTCAAACTTGAAAAGGAATTTTCTTGCCATGTCAAGATTGAAAATACCCGTGTAGAGCTGGATCCAATAACATCAAAAATCCAGCAATGATTCCTTTATTGGGCCAACCAGAATGTACAATATACATGTTGCAAGCTTTCGAAGCTCTACTGGCTTATTCATCAGGCCACTAAGCGTATGCACTGTCTTCTCATGATGTGGCCAAAGTACAGCAGCCTGTTTTGCCGTCTTGGCTTCCAGGGAGATTTCAGGCTTTATGTTTTCTGGGATCCATGTGTTTGTCTTTTTGGCTGCCCATGGTATCCTCGGCACTCTTCTCAAGCTTCATATCCCAAATGAAGTAATTTTCTTCTTATGTGCTTCCTTCACTGTGCAGTTCTTGTATCCATATATGGTGATGGGGAATACAATGGCTTAGATGATTCTAACTTTTGTGTTCATGAATATTGATATTAATATTAATAAAATAATCCCTTCCCACCCAGAAATTCCAAGTCCCACCACAGCATTTTGACTTCCACATTTGCATGGTGCTAATCCATTTGCAGAGGTGCACATTGATTGCACAAGCACACATTAACACAACAATACCATCAGTACAGCACACCAACATTCAATAGGATAGCCATTGACTCCATGAGACATGGGAAAAGAGGACTATAGGACTCCCAGGGAATGTGCGGACAGTGCTGCTGGTATCGGCCCGTTGTGGGTGCTGGTGATGCGGACAACTCATTGTCTCCATGGGTTTGGAAGCTTAGGCAGTATGCTGGGTTTTCCCATCAGTGCAGACACCACCTATGACTATACAGTAATAGCACTATGATTCCACTTTAACTGCCATGGCTGTTATTATTATATTTGTACCCTACTTTACCCCCAAAATTGGGATTCAAAGCAGCTTACAGTCTAAAAACACAGTATAATTAAAAACATACAAAAGTGACAATTAAAATGGAATTAAAACTATTACAATATTAAAACAGATCATTTGATTCAAAGCAGGAAAAAAAACATATAAAAGCAATTTCAAACCACTTAAAAACCATGCACTTTAAAATAATACAACACCCTCCAGGACGCTCTTTCAAAACGTTCTGTTTTGAACGCCTGCTTGAGGATTGTAACTTTTTTGTTGCACTGTGCTTTGATTATCAAACCCAGAAATCGTATTAGAATGAAAGGTGATACATAGAATTTCTAATAAATAAATAAATATCTTGGCAGTATTATCAGTGCCACAGTAATGCTTCCTGAGCACTTTCATCAGCAGAACGCATCTCAAATTACTGTATGCCTCTCCACACCTTTCTTGATCTTGCAGACTTGCTTTTGAGGAATACATTTACACAAGCAAGTCACGCGCTTGGTTTCTTGATGTCTGAAAACACCCTTCCCACTTCCTATAAGAGAGAGGGTTGACTGTTTGCAAGAAGGCTCAGCTGCCAAACCCTTTGCATATTCAATGTCGTGATCACACAAAAGGAACTCGGTGAACAGTGTGGATGTGTGTGTGTAACTGAGATTCGAGACTTTTTCGAGGATAGTCTCTAACTGAAAAACAACAACAGATATTGGAATCGCACCCAAAAGTGATCCTTGTTCCCGGGTCTTGTGAAGAAGAGTGGAAACACCTTAATTCTCTGTTTAGATGTTCATATGCATGCAGTGTAGTGGTTTGATCATTGGACTATGACCCTGGGTTTGAATCTCCACTCAGCCATGAAATCCACTGGGTAACCGTGGGCAGCATGATTTTATGATTCTAAGTCACATACTCTCAGCCTCATGCGAAGGCAATAGCAAACCTCCTCTGAACAAATCTTGTCAAGAAAGGTCCATGGGTTGCCATAAGCTGGAAATGACTTGAAGGCACACAAAGGCGGGGTACAGACCGCCGCCGCCAGTAGGTCCGCGGGGGAGCCGGAGCCTTCAGACGGCCCGACTCCCGCGCGGACTGAAAAAGAAGCTCCAAAATGGAGCTTCTTTTACCGTCGCGTTTGCGACGTAGCAAGGCGCCAGGGGCGCGCTCGCTACGTCACAAGCGGCGCGACGCGTACGGACGCTCAGCGTCCGATACGCAAAGATGGCAGCGCCCATGTGGAAGGGGCGCCGCCATCTTGTACGTATAGGATACGTACTAGGGTTAGGGGGGTGCGGAAGCACCGCCCCTTCCTAACCCTAGTACGTATTCTATACGTACTAAATGGCGGTATGTATCCCGCCAATAGCAACAATAATAAGTAGGATATACAATTGGCCTTCTGTATCCACATATGCTTTATCCATGGATTCAAGCATCCACAGCTTGAAAATATTCCAAAAAAAGTATACATTCCAAATAGCAAACCTTGCTTTTGCCATTTTATGTCAGGGACACCATGGTGGGATACAGACCGCCCAAAAAGGGTGGTCTGCCGCCGCCCTGGTTTGCTCCGCGAGGGAGTCGCAGCAGGCAAACTGCGCGCCTCTGTCAAAAAGCGGGTTCTTCTTGTGATGCCTTTGTGACGCCACAAGGTGCCAATGGCGCACTTGCGGTGTCACAAAAACGCTGGGACGTGCGGATGCTATGTGTCCGTCGTGTCAAAATGGCGGCGCCCGTGTGTACAGGGCACTGCCATTTTGACGCCCCCGTCACGTGCTAGGGGTGAGGCCGGTATGGACAGTATGGACGGCCAACCCCTAGCACGTGACGGGGGGGGGGGGGTGCAAAGGCCCATTTAAATCGGGCCCATATTACTATTCCATTGTATTCAATTTATCTTGTGCACCCAATATTTGGTATCTACTGGGGTCGAGGAACCAAGCCCCAGCAGATACCAAGGCCCCACTATAAATCATAGAATCATAGAAACATAGAATCATAGAGTTGGAAGAGACTGCAAGGGCCATCCAGTCCAACCAAACCCATTCTGCCATGCAGGAACTCACAATCAAAGCATTCCTGAGAGATGTCCATCCAGTCCCTATTTAAAGACCTCCAAAGAAGGAGACTCCACCACTCTCTGAGGGAATTTATTCCACTTTCAAACAGCTGCTACTGTCAGGAAGTTCCACCTAATGTGCTTTTCCTGTAATTTGAATCCATTGCTCCATATCTGTTCTCTGGAGCAGGAGAAAACAAGCTTGCTCCATCCTCAATGTGACACTCCTACAAATACTTAAAGTGGGCTATCATATCACCCCTTAACTGTCTCTTCTCCATGCTAAACATCCCCAACTCCCTAAGTCGTTCCTCATAAGGCATGGTTTCCAGACTCTTCACCATTTTGGTTGCCTTTCTCTGGACATACTGCAATTTGTCAACATCCTTTTTGAGTTGTGGTGCCCAGAACTGGACACAGTCTTCCAGGTGAGGCCTGGCCAAAGCAGAATGATTTAGACACTATACTTCTATTGATGCAGCCGAAAATCACATCAGCCTTTTTAGCTGCCGCATCACAATGTTGACTCATGTCCAATTTGTGGTCTGCTTGGACTCCGAGATCCCTTTCCCATGTAGTCTCATTCAGCCAGGTGTCTCCCATCCTTTATATATGCATTTCATTTTTTCGCCCTAAGTGCAGTACCTTACATTTCTCCCTGTTGAAATTCATTGTGTTAGCTTTGGCCCAGCTTTCTAATCTATTTAGGTCTTCTTGAATTTTGATCCTGTCCTGTAGAAATGAGATGGAGGGAGGGAGGCGTGGGTTTTGGGGAGGGATGCCATAACCCGCCTGGGGGCGTGACATTCCCGTTTTTGGCCCCCTGGCACGGTCCCGTCCCATTTTTGCCCCTCCCCCAGGTTTGCCCTGGGTTGAGTTGGTCCCTGCCTCAGCAGCAGCTGCTGCAGCCGCTTTACAGCTATTGCTGCCCACTGCCAGTCTGCCACCAACGTGGCCACTCTTGTAGCCGCTCCTGCTGCGGCCTTTGCGGCCCTCCGGCGCTTCCATTTTGCGCCCTGGGCTGCCCTGCCAGCTCTTCCGTGGCCGCGCGCAGGGCTCAGCAGGAGCTCCTGCCCTTCAGGCTGGATGGCCAATGGCTGGACAGCCCACCCCTGCTGCAGGAGCCTGTGAAAGCTAGAGGGGGCGGGGCTGTCCCAGCTCCACTCTCCCATTGGCCAGCCAGCCTCCAGAGGAGGAGCTTCTCTTCCTCCCCGTGCGGGCCCAAGGCTGAGCAGCATGGAGAGGGCTTTACGGCAAGGTGCTTCCTCTTCTTCTTTTGCCCCCTTTCTCTTGTTCTTTCTCCTCCTCCTCCTATTCTTTTTCTTCTCCTCTTCCTCTTTCACCCCCCCTCCTCCTCCTCCTCCTCCTCTTTTTATCTTTTTTCCTATTCTTCTTCTTTCTCCTCCTTTCTCCTTCCTTTCTTTTTTCTCCTCCTCCCCCCTTCCGCCTCTGCTGCTGCTGCTGCTGTTGTTGTTGTTGTGTGCCCAACTCCCTCCTTGGCCAGGCCTGCATTTCCAACAAGAGGGAAGCCAGGACTCGTGGGGGCCGTGGGGGGGGGGGCTGAGAGGGAGGCACCAGGCAAAAGGGAGCCCAGGAGGGAGGGAGGGACGGGAGTGGCGCCATCACGCTGCATCCACACTGGAGAAATAACCCAGTTTGGCTGGCAATGCTTTAACTCTGTTCTGACTCAAGGCTGTGGAATTCTGGGAGCTGGAGTGTGCTGTGGGGACCAAAATCCAAGCCCTGACTCTTTTCTGACTCAAGGCTGTGGAATTCTGGGAGCTGGAGTGTGCTGTGGGAACCAGAACTCAAGGCCTTCATCACTTTTAACAGTGATAGTGATGATGATGAAGATGGTGATATTGATATTAGCCAGCTTCTGAGGCATGCACTCACTGTTTGTTCATAAGCGTCTGAAATATGCAAGAGGCCATGTTCAGTAAAGCCATGTGAAATGCCCAAATGTGTGCCGTGTGTGTTTTGGAATGGAGGGGGGTGGTTTGGGCAGAAAGGGAAGTACATTTCTGCCATCTTTCTAAGAATAATGCCAAAATGTCCTCCATTTTGATCATGCCTAAGAAACATGCATTTATATTAACATATTTTTAAAAATCATCATTTTTTTTCGCATGTCCTCCATTTTTAAAGTGTGTCCTACATTTGAAAATGCTGTCCTACATTTGTCCTACATTTGTCCCGGTTTGGAGGTCCTGACTTATGGCAACCCTATTCTTAACTGTCCAGTTCTCACATCCATATCTGGTAATAAGGAAAACAATGATTTGTATGATTCTAACTTTTGTGCTCAATTGTATATCTTTGCAATTTACGATCTTTTCTAGTTCTTTCATAGCTGCCCTCCCCATTCTTAATTTTCTTCTGATTTCCTGACTACAGTCCCAGGTGTGAGAACTCTTTTCTATTTCTTCATTGTCTAGGTTGAATTTGCCTAGAATCTCCATTGTTATTATTTTACATTCATTAAATTACATTGTAGATAAGATATAATATATGTAGGGCGGCAGGGTTGTCACTCATATACCATCTGTGGAGGAAAAACAGAGGCATCCAAGGAAGGGAGTCATCTTCTGTGCAACCTGATTATTGCAGCATCCATTACATATATCTATATATCCAGACAGGAAATACATTCCTATTATAGAATATGTCTTACCATCATTGTCTGGGCCCTTATGAGCGAGAAACAGCAAAGCTGTCACACACAGCCATAAAACATATCTAGGGGTAGCTGTGGTCCAAAACACACTGCAGAAATAATCCAGTTTGAGGCCACTTTAACTGCCTTGGCTCAACGCTCAGAAATTCTGGGAACTGTAGTTTTGTGAGACATTTAGCCTTCGCTGACAGAGAGAGTTCTGGTGCTGCCATCATAAACTACAGTTCCCAGGATTCCCTACCATTGAGCCAGGGCAGTGAAAGCGGTCTCAAACTGGATTATTTCTGCAGTGTGTTTTGCACCTGTGTGGGCCATATAGCAAAGTACAGCAGGCCCTCGATATCTGCTTGAGTCTGGTTCCAGTAGCCCCCGCCTCCGTGGATACCAAAATCCATGGATGCTCAAATCCCATTAAATACAATGGCATAGTAAAATGGTCTTCCTTAAATAAAAGATAGAGTCAGACTCTGTAGTCTGAGACTACAGTCAGAGACCATATGCAGACTCTGGTGTATTACAAGTCAATCGTTTGTATTCTCTGTCAAGCCATATTATTATTATTATTATTATTATATTTATATTTATATTTGTATTCATTTATATCCCTTCCTTTTCCCAAGACTGAGACTCAGAGGAGCTTACAAGATTAAAAACATTTCTCCTTTTATCATTTTGTTTACAGTTAGGTTGGCTTCCCACCTGCAACTGGTCAGTGCCTATTTTGCCCTTGGCATTACAAACTTTTCTGCTTTATACCTTAGCAGACACACTTATTTCATTACAAGTCTGTCTTCAGGGGCTTAAAGTTTGCAAAATAAAAACCAAATCATGGCTCAACCTGTAATATCTCTCTCCCAGGCCTTCGGTTCCTCTATTTAAACTTTGCAGGGGCACTTTTCCCTACACCAGGACCAGGTTTCGGGAGATCTGTTCCAAGCGTGAATGAAACAGATGTGGACATGGTTCTTCCACCCTTAACTATCTTAGAGATTTGCAACTCCATTGCCATACAACTCACAATCACCACCAGTGAATTTCAGGGGGAAGAAGGAAAAATGGAAGGCCACATTCTAATCTAGATGGATAGACAGATGGCCATCTGTTGGGGATGCTTTCATTGTGATTTCCTGCATAGCAGGGGGTTGGACTGGATGGCCCTTGTGGTCTCTTCCAGCTCTATGATTCTATGATTCTGTGACTCAGTCTGGGAGGCCATCGGTCTGAATTTGCAGAGCAGTGGAGGACAGGGCGTCTTGGAGATGTCTCATCCACAGGGTTGCCATGAATCGGGTGTTAACTCTAGTGCAGTTAACAATAGGACCCAAGGCAAAAAGATGTGATCATGAATGCCAATATATTTTAGTAAAATGCTCCTATAGACAGTAGCTGTGCCTGCTTGTAAAGCATGGAAGGAACCCTACAAAAACTGGGAAACTGTTTCATGTCAAAGAGTGTGTGGTCATCATGGGAAACACAGAAGTTGGAATCCAGACTCCTGGGGCTTGTCTACATTCGCCAGAATACTCCCAGCTGGAATACCACGGTCCCAAATCCCCTCCATAAACACACTTCACCTGCTGTGGGGTTTTAGCAAATGATGGGAAGCTGCCATGAGATCCCAGCAAGCCAGCTGGTGGTACCACTGGAGATACAAGTCTCAGAACAAGGTGCCCAGAGCAATTTGGCAGGGAGGGAAACCTACAAAAATTATAGCAACAAATACCACAACCTCCAGCAACCTTCCAATACATTTGCCCCATCTGCAGGAGCCCACTATCCAAATATTTACTCTGCAACGTGACTGTATCTGCAGGGTTAAATTTGTTGACTGGGGCCTGGAAGATGGGGAAAACAGATTAAGAGGAAGATAATGGTTACTTTAACCTTTTTCATGCTTCCAATCCAAACTAAGATGGCAGGAGCACAGTACACTACAAGATCTTGAATTCTAAGCATATTTGGGATCAGATGTACCATAGTTGCAGTTTTCCAGCGGAATATGCCAATTTTTCAATTTAAAACAGGCTAGCAGAGTGAAGAGAGCTGGCATGGTAGAGTGGTTTGAGTGGGGGGGGAGAGGGAGGGGTGTTATCAGTACGCTAATGACACCCAGATATATTTCTCCATGTCTCGGTCATCAGTTTTGACTTCAGATGGCGTCTCGCCTCTCAGTGACTGTCTTAAGGCAGTAATGGACTGGATGAGGGAAAACAAATTGAAGCTGAATCCAGACAAAACGCTCTGAACCCAGGATACAAACTCCAGTCCTGGAAGGGGTCACACTCCCCTCAAAGGACTGTGTTTGCAGTCTGGGGGTGCTCCTAGATCCATCGCTTCACATGACAAACCAGGTGAGTGCGATGGTCAGGAGTGCCTGTTATCAGATTTGGCTGATACGCCAGCTGCACCCTTTCCTGCAAGTCAAGGACCTTGAGACCGTAGTACATGCGCTGGTAACCTCACGTCTTGATTTCTGTAATGCACTCTACGTGGGGCTACCCTCGTGCTTGGTCCAGAAACTTCAATTAGTTCAGAATATGGCAGCCAGATTGGTCTCTGGTACTTCACTTCACTGGCTGCCCATCAGTTTCCAGGCTTGGGTCCAACATATCTTTGGGACTGTGTCCTTCCATATAATCCTCCCCGCACACTTAGATCCTCAGTGAGCAATTTGCTACAGCCTGATAAAACAAGGCTGTCCATGACCTCCCAAAGGACTTTCTCAGCTGTTGCGCCCAGACTGTGGAATGGCCTGCTAGATGAGATCTGTCATATTACCACCCTAAACAGCTTTTAAAAAGCTATAAAGACGGATCTCTTTCGGCAGGCCTTTCCCGAATAGTTCTCCGGCCATCAGAAGAACTCTAAGAACTCCGACTGCACTTTAGTCACGGTCTAAAGTTTGCTGTATAAATTTTTTTAATGCATTTTATTTTGAAGTATGTTTTAATTCTTATATCGTTTAATTGTATTTTAAGAGGGGTGATTGAGGGTTTTGGAATATATGTTTTTTAATCTTTGTAAGCCGCTCCGACTGCATCTTGTAGAGGGGTGGCATATAAATATTATTATTATTATTATTATTATTATTAGCATTAGCATTAGCATTAACCTTAGCATTCTAGAGATCAGGGTTCAAATCCCTGCTCAGCCATGGAAAAACCTACTAGGTGAGTTTGGAGAAATCACACCATCTCAGCCTCAGAGGGAGGCAAAGGCAACCCCCCTCTGAACATATCTTGTCAAGAAAGCTCCATGATCTGGAGCCTTAGAGTCACCATAAGTCAGAAGTTACTTGAAATCATACAACAACAAAACAACAACTCAAGGAAAGGGAGAGCTCTGAGCAGCCCATGAGAGGCTAATAGGGAAAGGATGGGTCCCATAAACTACACTATCATGGGCCATCAAGTCAGTTTATGGTAACCCTATGAATGAGAGAGGTCTTCAAAATTCCTGGTCTTCTCAATTGTTCTGCTTAGGCTTTGCAAACTGAGAGCAGTTGTGGCTTCCATGACTCAGGGCTTGTCGTTGTTGTTGTTGTTGTTGTTGTTGTGTGCCTTCAAGTCATTTCTTACTTATGGCATCACTAGGCCAAACCTGTCATGGTGTTTTTGCGGCAAGATTTGTTCAGAGGAGGTTTGCCATTGCCTTCCCCTGAGGCTGAGAGCATGTGACTTGCCCAAGGTCACCCACTACAAAATTAAAATACACTTCATGCTAATAGAATAGATTGTGATCATACGATTCGGAGGAATTTGGGCTTTTTATGCCTCCCTAAAAAAACACTAGAAACTCTGCTGAGAAAAGGTTCACTGTTTTTGCCAGAATAACCACTCAAATGTGTATTATTGAACATGTGGCTGTCTGTCCACTTTGCATGGATTTGCATGGCTGAGCATTTTCAGCAGGAGGGCAAATAGATGTGGATTTGCACAGGAAAGTGAAGACAATTAAGCCTGGATACAAACATGCGACAATCCACAGCGATTTAATATGTTTATTGTAGACTAGCCCTGAGTCTTGATTGTGGCATTCTGCTCCTCTTACTGCTTTCCACTTCATCAAGCATTATAATCTTTCCTGAGTATTATCAGCGTGAGTCATTGGAAACAGTGGTAAAGCTGGGAAAAGTGGAAGGCAGCAGAAAAAGAGGAAGACCCCTTTGCAGATGTGGAATTCAAAGGTATAGACTTGTTAGTCTATGGAATTGGTATGTAGAGAGATCATGTAGTGCCTTTGAGACTAACTGAAAGAAAGAACCTGGCAGCATGAGCTTTTGTAGACATAGGTCTGCTTCCTCAGATGCATTTGGTGGATCCATCACTCCACCAAATGTATCTGAGGAAGTCGGCTGAAGTCTACAAAAACTCATGCTGCCAACTTCTTTCTTTCAGTTAGTCTCAAAGGTGCTCCATGATCTCTCTACATACTCATTACAGATGGATTGCATGATCAAGGAAGCCCTGAATTTGCAAGAGCTGAGCACAGCAGTTGATAATAGAGTGGCTTGAAGGTCTCTTATTCAACTTATTCATACTAAATTCAAGCCGGCAAACAGCAAGCAAACTTACAAAATTTTGTTTTTCAGACTATTCACTCTCCATCCTATTCACCTTTCCTCTCAGTCCAACATGACAGGCCTTGAGCTAATTTAAGAATGTTAAAGGCACTCAGGCTGCAGACTTTTTATGAAAGGAAGCTTGAAATGTTCCCGATAATTGCTTTCCATCACACCGAGAATTCTGGCTGCATTGTGCAAAGTATCATAAACTTATCTCACTTCTCTTTGAGTCAAGATCACAGGGCTAACCCAACGTTAAAACAAACATTACGGGTGCCTCTCCGAATCCATTTGCAGAGCTTTTTACGGGCCTCTGTTCCTTTTCAACCAGTTTAAGCATTTAAACTGAAGTTTCACATTGTTGTGTGCCTTCAAATTGTTTCCAACTTCTGGAGACACTAAAGAACCTACCATGGATCCTTCTTGGCAAGAGCTGTTCAGAGGAGGTTTGCCATTGCCTTCCCCTGTGGCTGAGAGTATGTGACTTAACATACCAAATGGGTTTTCACGGCTGAGCGGGGATTCGAACCCTGGTCTCCAGAGTTGTAGTCCAATGTTCAAACCACTTTGCCATGCTGGTTCCTGACTTCACACAAAGTACCTCCTGCCTTCGTGGAAATCGGTGTCATACTGCTGCCTATCTTGAAAACACATCTCAGCTCCATCTCTGCATTGGGGCAGCAAAAATTCTGTGATATTTAAATATCAAGAACCAAACAAATAATAAAACAACAACAACAATAATAATTCATTTTTATCCCGCCTCTCCACCAGGATCGATGTGAAAAGGGAACTGTGGGTTAGGAGTACAGCACTCTTTCCCTCCGCAATCACAACTTATGGTATGTTCCCCAAAGTATCCCTTCTACAGGTATTGATCTCCTAGCCAGAATATTTATAATACATATTTGTTGGAGATGGTGCAGCCATGTCAGTCTGCTCCAGAAAAAGTACCCCAGAGTGTGCCTATGTATCTTTTTCAGAGATTTATGGGGCCAACTTTAATTGGTTTGTTTAGGATATTTCAATATCAGTAGAAATATAGCAGAATATTTCTATATCCAGCTCACAAGAGCTCTGGAGAGGATGAATCAATGTAAGCAATTAAAACAGTAAAACATCTTAGGCTTTCCTAAGTTATTGGGCCAGACCAATAACTTGCAAATGTACACCCACACTACACATTTATAGGGGTTTGACAACACTAAATACTCCAAATGTGTCAGGAGGTTGCAGTAAGCCTACAAAATCTCATGCTGCCAAGTTCTTTCTTTCAGTTAGTCTCAAAGGTGCTACAAGATCTCTCTATGTACTGATTCTACAGACTAATATGGCTATATATTTCAATTCTATTTGTAATCCAGTTCTCTCCTTTTAAAAAAAGACAAAATATTTCTGCTCTCTTGGACTACTTCACATGAATCCCTACCACTAGCTTCAGTTTAGTGGGCCCTCCACAGATTTTATATTCATGGATTCAACCATCCATGGCTTGAAATTAAATATACAGTATATATTTTAATTCCAAAAAGCAAAATTTAATTTGCCATTTTAGATAACAAACACCATTATACTATGACTATGCCATTGTATATAATGGGATGGATTTGGGTATCCATGGGGAAGTCCTGGAACCAAGCCATAAGTCACCATTTGTCTAAGAAGTTTATCACAGGAAGAAGATCGGGAGTTTAGCCTGTTAATATCCCAGAAAAATAGCTTAATTACACAAAACAATTTCACCTGACATCACACAAAATCCACCACTAAAGTGGTCACAAAGAAGCATTAACACACATCTTTTTTGCTTTTGGGATTTTAGCAACAATGCATTTGCAACATCATTTTATTTGCACAATTGCGTGTGATAATCATTCGCTCAATTACTCACCATTTTCACTTTATTTGTGGGATGTTTTAAATTATGTGAAATGCTGAAATTAGTCCCAGTGTCATAAACTCCTAAATCATCTTATAGTCTCATCACAATAACACATTGAGAATAAGAAGTATTTCATTTTTTAAAATGATATCGTCTCATTAGAGTGGGCCCCTGCTGTCTGATGGGGTTTGGTTCCAGGATCAAAATCCATGAATGTTCAAGTCTCATTAAATATAGTGGCACAGTAACATGGTGTCCCTTATATTAAATGGCAAAATCAAGGTTTGCTCTTTGGAATTTATATATTTTTGAATATTTTCAAGACATGGATGCTTGACTCTGTGGATACTGAGAGTGGCCTGTAATGGAGAGTTCTATTTAAATCCATTTACAAGGGCTGCATCTGCACTGCAGAAATAATCCAGGTTGGCACCACTTTAACTGCCATGGCTCAATGCTGTGGAATCCCAGGATCTGTAGTTTCATGAGACATTTAGCCTTCTCTGTCAGAGAGCTCTGGTGCCACCACAAACTGCAGATCCTAGGATTCCATAGCATTGAGCCACGGCAGCTAAAGTGGTGTCAAACTGGACTATTCTACAGTGCACATGGAGTCAGACGGGGTCTTTCTTAGAATCATAGAGTTGGAAATGACTTCAGTGGTCATTCAGTCCAATCCCTTGCCATGCAGGAACACACAATCGAAGTAAATTCTTTTAATCTAACCAGTAAGTTCCTCAAGGATTGAATCGCTAGCCCAAGGCAAGCGTAACTTTCAGCCGTGGCCATGGCTGCTTTCTCAAAAAACCTTGGTGATCTTTACAAGCTTTTCTTCTGAGACTGTTTTTCCAGAGAAATTTCTTTTTTTGGGACCTCTGCCTCCTGTCTGTCACTTGAATGGAGTTTTAACCACGTGTGACATTTCCCCCTACAGTCTCAAGTGTTTCCTTTGAATGCTGTTTCTGTTCCAACTCCAACGCAGGAAAAGCAATTTGCTGGCTATAAACCTTCCCCAAATTTTGAACAGAGTGTGCAAATGCACTCTGGAGACTCCTATTTCTGGGAAAAATAAAAGGCGGGGGGGGGGTGTCCCTATTTTTCTCTTTAGTTGTATTTTAAGATTCCACTGGGCAAAAGGGAGAAGGTATAGATTTTTATTTCTGTTTTTAAAAAAGCCTAGATTTTTCCATCTCTTTAAAAGTAAGAACTACAACGGCATTCGGGGGAAATACTTGAGGCTGCAGGGAAAAGTGCAGCAAGTGTTTGAAACTCCTTTCAAGTGACAGATAGGACTGATGAGCGTGCATCTACACTGTAGAAATAATGCAGTTTGACACCACTTTAGCTGGCATGGCTCCATCCTACAGAAGCCTGGGATGTGTAGTTTTCAGAGGCACCAGCACTCTCTGGCAGAGAAGACTAAAGACTTTATAACACTACAAATCCCATGATTCCATAGAATGGAGCTACATCTCTTAGGAGTTTATCACAGTGGGGCTAATTTTGCAATTAAACAGAGATTAAAGGAAATTTAAATCATCCCACAAATAAAGTGAAAATGGCGAGTAATTGCGCAAATGATTATCACACGCACTTGTGCAAATAAAGTGATACTGGAAATGCATTGTCACTGAAATCCCGGAAGTAAAAAGATGCGCGTCAATGCTTCTTTGTGATCACTTTAATGGTGGGGTTTGTGCGATGTTGTGTGAAATCATTTCACGTAATTTCGTGATTTTTCCAGGATATTCACGGGGTAAACTCCCGATCTCCTTAGTGGGACAAACTCCTCAGTTGTGTCAAACCTGCCCTCTGCCTGATTTATGTCCTAATGCTATATCTACAGCCTTGATCTGTCATTACATTTCTAACCCTCTTGGGGAATGCAGCGCATCTTACATAATTATCAGTTGCATTGATTTTGTCTTTCTACTCATGTGATGTTAGGTCAGTCAGGAGCAGAAATGATTTGAAAAGCATCGGTTGGTGGCTGGCTTTCATGCTGTTCTTTGGTTTATTTTCTCTTGCCATCTAATACATTTTTATAGTTTTTTGTGGGTTTTTTGGGCTATGTGGCCATGTTTTAGAAGAGTTCATTCCTGACATTTTGCCAGCATCTGTGGCTGGCATCTTTAGATAATGCATTCTCTGAAGATGCCAACCACAGATGCTGACGAAACGCCATGAATGCTACATAGCTGAAAAATCCACCAAAAAACCTATGGATGCCGGCCATGAAACCTTTGACTAATACATTTTTGCTTGCTCAGAAAACAGGGCTTGGTCCCAGTTTGGAAGCTGAATCAGAGACCCTGGTGGCTCAGGGCTGCCATGTCAGTGGGTTTGTGAATCCACTCCAAGGTTTCCTCTGAACCAATGGCTCCCATACCCTGATCTAAACTTTAAAGGAACCATGCAACCTATGGAACTCTATTCCCCAAATAGGTTTAGACCAAGGATGGGCTGCATGCATACTTGTTTGGGAGGCTTTCACTCATTTCTGTTATTAAAAAGGGCATCTCTGGGGCCTAAAATGGCCCAGGAAGGTCCAGCAAAAACACGGCAGAAATGCCCGTAGAGGCTATTGGGAGGGTGTTTGGGGCACTTAAAAATTTTTTTGTGGGACCCCATGTGGTGCAGCCTTCTGATGTCACTAATCCAGTCCCTAGCTTTCTGCAGTTGTCCATTCCTGGTTTAGACAAAAGTTTAGACTGAAACCCTGGAATAGATCTTTGTGATCAGAACCTTTCCCACCTTTTGGGTGCATCTACACTGTAGAAATAATGCAGCTTGACACCACTTGAACTGCCATGGCTCCATCCTCCAGAATCCTAGGATTTGTATTTTTGTGAGGCACCAGCACTCTTTGGCAAAGAAGGTGAAAAATCTTGTCAAACTACAAACACCAGGATTGCATAGGATCGAACTGCAGCACTAAAAGTGGTGCCAAACGGCATTATTTTTACATTGTAGATGCCAAAAAAAATCTTTTTAAAGACCCAGCATGGTATAGAGGTTTGGGGTTGAATTAGGACTCCAGGAAACCAGGGTTTGAATCCCTCCTCAGCCCTGGAAGCCCACTGAGTGTGCTGCCACACTGCAGAAATAAAGCAGTTTGACACCACTTTAATTGCCATGGCTCAGTGTATTGGAATTCTAGGATCTGTAGTTTTCTGAGATATTTAGCCTTCCTTGTCAGAGAGCAATGGCACCCCATGAAACTCCAAATCTGAGAACTCCATAGCACTGAACCATTGCAATCAAAGTGGTATCAAGCTGCTTTATTTCTGCAGTGTGGCAGCAGCCTGAGCGACCTTAGGCAAATCATATCCTCTCTGCCTAAGCAGAAGGCAATGGCAAATCTTTTCTGAAGAAGTCTTGCAAAGAAAACAAAGAGAAGAGCAAGAAATTATGACGAGGGCATAACACAGCTCTCAGTTACAAACCATAGCACTGCTGATAATTTTTTTTTCTGCTCCTAATTTAGGCTTGAGCAAAAATCAGTTCCTTTCTTTATACACTTTGCAAAGACTATTTTTTATTCCCATTTTCTAAGGGACAGGAATACAAAGTGAAGACCAGGGGTGGTTAAAAAATTGCTTGCATTTACTGACACCCCGGTCTGCTGTGGCTTTTCTCCACAGTTGTTAAATGTGCAGGCTTGAGTCCTTTCTCTTGCTCTCCTTTTGGGGGAGAAAATAGCCACGTTGAATATTTCTGTCCCTTTGATTTCTCCCAAGGTTTCCATTTGCTCGGCCCATTAAAATGCTCCAACAGGGAAGCTGCTTGAAACATTTTCATGTGCCTACAAAGCACAGCAGGCAGAGATTCCACTGGGCTGAGCCTTTATTTGGGGAGAGAGATGGGAGCTTTGTGAGGCACGACGCGTAGGAATTTATCAAATTAATTAAAGATATTTCTTTTCCTTCCTATCCTCTGAGGATTATCGAAATCATTCTGCATCGGAGAAAGAAAATAGAATGAGCAGATTAGAAAGTCAAAGAGGAAAGAACAGCGGGCATTTTTCAACCACTGAAGACCTGAACATTTTTAAAGACTTTTTCACACGGAGGAATGTATCACTGTCCCGAAAGAAGAAGAAGGGGGAAGGGAGCAATCCGAAAATGCAAGAAATTACCTAGTAGCTTATCACACACACAGGCAAACACATCGTCCATCTGAAACAGAAAGCAGTGTGAATGTGAATGAATGAATCACATGAGTATGTACTCATTGGCTTCTTGATTTCAAATAAACATGTTTGCGCATGCGCACAGAGGACAGGATCCCATGGCCAACAGTAATCCCATGGCTGAACTGGAGATGCATTTCATACTGACACAAATGAGAATTGGTTGTGAATTCGTAGTGGAAAAGGATTTATAAATTCAATATTTTTTCCAAATTCAGCTATTACTGGGATGTCTCAAGACTGCATTTGGATTGTGTTCCATTTGTGTGCGACATCGTTTGAAAATCTTTTATGAAATTATGTGAAATACCTTGAATGACCCCAGATTAACCTTTGGGTAAACTTCCAATTTTCCCCGTTTGATAAAGTTCTAAAACTTCTTTTTCTGTCAAATGAGAGGATGCTGTTGAAGATGGAAAGACAGCCCTTGTCCCAAACCATCTGAAAATGGTTTTTTTTTCCCTACAGGAGTAGGGTTGCCATATTCAACAAGGACAAATGTAAGGAAAGCATAATGTAGTGCTTTGAGTGTTGAATTACAACTCTGGAGATTAGGGTTTGAATTCCCGCTCAGCCATGGTAAGACTTGGGCAAGTCACACTCTCTCAGCCTCACAGGTCAGCAATGACAACCCCTTCCTGAACAAATCCTGCCAAAAAAACCCCCATGATAGTCTCACCTTAGGGTCTCCAAAAACTGGAAATGACTTGAAGGCATAAAACCACATAAATGTAAGGCGCTACATCTAGGCAGGAAAAATGACATGCACAAATATGAGTGACAGCTGGCTAGAAAGCAGTACATGTAAAAAGGATCTAGGGACTGAAAGGCCAGCCTGTGGGTGCAGTTACGGCACAGCGTAACCCTGCCCTCAAGGTGCCATTTTGGTGTGTGCCCATTTACATAGTGCACACCATGATGACATCACTTTGGCACTGCATCTTTATGATGTAGCATCAAAAGGGCATCATCATGCTGCACAAGAAGGAGCTGCATTTTGCCTCTTCTGTTTGCGTCCTCCAAAGACCGGATCAGGGCCATGGCATGTGGTTGCCGCAGCCTTAATCCAGGGCAAAATCCAAGAGATTCCACTGAAACATCGGAAGACTGCCAACGAATCCCAGGTGCTGTTGGCTATATTTCAGAGGAAGGAACTGGCAAAACCACTTCTGAGTATTCCTTGTCTAAGAAAAACCTAGGTAATGCATGGGGCTGCCATAAGTCAACAGGCGACTTGAAGGCACATACACACACAGAAGGCCTTAGAGAGGTCTAAATACCCCCAAAAGCACCTGATTCTCTCTGATCTTGGAAGTGAAGCAGAGTCAGCCCTGGTTAGTGTTTGGATGGGAGACCACAAATGAATTCCAGGTGCTGTAGGCTAGGTTTCAGAGGAAGGAACTGGCAAAACCATCTCAGAGTGTTCCTTGCCTAAGAAAAGTGTGGAATTTATGGAGTTACCCATAAGTTGACAGGAAGGGACACACACACACATATACACCAAGGAAACTGGGGGATTCTGGGGGTGGTAGTCCTTGAAAAGTCATATTTCCTCGCTCAGCTACTGACCAGTGCCAATGAAGCTCCTGGATCCTGTCGGACACCTGAATGCTCTCCACTGCTGTGCCCCAAGGCAACATGAAAAGGGGAAGAACATGATTCCTCCATCATAGAGTCTCCAAGAAGTCATCTCTTCCCTGCAAAGTCCTGTCCCTGTTGACTTCTACATTCCTCCCATATGCAGAACATGGAATCCCCAAATCGATTCACAGAAACTAGAGATGCCCGTGGCTTTGTTGAAAAGTCAACATGCGCCACAGAAGACAAGAAGAGTGGTCACAGCAATGCGTGTTTACTGGGAAAGCTGAGATAGGAGAGAATGGATTGGAAATGACAGCACCAGCTTATCAAATTGGTGAGCTAATTATATTCCTAGCCTTTGGCCAATGTCAATAATACCCTGTGTCCATGAGAGATCCATGATAACCGTGCGCCTCCCTGCATCCCTGGCCATTTGTTTTCCGCAGTGAGGTCACCTTGCATGCTTCACTACAGCAAGGACCATTACACTGCCAGACACCAAGGTCCAAAACACACTGCAGAAATAATCCATCTTGAGACTGCTTTAACTGCCCTGGCTAAGGAATCATGGGAATTGTAGTTTATTCTGGCATCAGACTCTCTGACAGAGAAGTCTTCATGTCTTACAAAACTGCAAATCCCAGAATTCCCTAGCATTGATCCAGGACAATTAAAGC